>CAVLEF010000005.1:13260000-13270708 GCA_963661955.1 Leptosia nina
TCCTTCTCATCCTTTTTTTCAGCGCTTCCCTCCTCCGTCTGAGGCGTCGCATCATCAGACCTGCCTTTCTGTGGACATAAGCAACATCAGCACCGGTGTCAGAAACCGCCTCCCACCGTCCGCCGCGATCGTAAAGAAACTAGATTACCCATGCTCTCAGCACTCGAAGAGCGGCGCTGTGTCGTTTTCTACCATTGAGATATTAAATCAAAGTCACTAAATCGAGTCACGTAGGTCTTCCCGGGAGGCGGTCGTCGAACGCACGGCGGACAGGGCGGCGGACAAGGCTTCGGACAACTGGGGCCCTCCCTGCATAGATAGCGAATGGACCCTTGCTGGAAGAACTGGCAATCTTGTAGGCCGTTGCGTTTGAACGCAGATCTCGGTAAGCACTGAAGCTGCACAAAAATCGTAAAGATTGTACAGAAGATATTGATAAACCCATAACTTATGCGGAACGTACGGTTCACATAAATGGGGCATTAAGTACAGTAAAAGATCATTTTCGAAAAAAAAACTTACTGGAGGTCCGCAGTCTTCATATTTGTAACAAACCATCGGACCACACGGTGAACACCTGAAAGCATATGATCTCTTAATTACGGGAAAAGTGCGACGATAATACTCGTAAGAATAATCTACACTCATACATTTTCAGACACTTTCAGGGTTTTACACGATTCTCGCCTTCGAAAGGGGATAAGCTTTAATTTTATATTTTACAGATTTTTATATATTTTCTTTTTTGTATTAACAAGTTACTTGAATAATTTAGATATCACAAAAGATCAAAATTTTTTGTGAAGTTTTATTCGTGTATATTGCTCGAAAGACAATAATCTTCTGTCAATTGGTTTTCCTTTCAGTTTCCAATTTCAGTTTGAATTTTTAAATGTGAATTTCGACTGCCAGTGTTTTAGGTAAAGGTATTCGTTGATTACGCTGTATTATTCTTCCGCATTTTGCAAATGCTAAATAAAGGTTCTGCGTGAGGATTCGAGCGATGCTTAATACATGCTGTGTGCGCGGGCCCGCAGAGCGGTGCTGGCAGAACTTGGCACAGTTCTGAATCCTGACAACCGCTTCTGCGACAGTCATACTGCAGCCCGTTCCGCCGTAAACAGTAACAGTCGGTATATAAGATACCTCCTCTAAGTTCACGGCTCTTGCGACGTTTTAAAGGTGAACCAGATTGATGAGGCATTTTGTAATACAATAATTTCCTTCCTCCTAATCTTATAGATTCAATACACCTAAATTTAATTCAGAAATATTTACTAGAATTTTGGAAATATTAATTCACATTTTATGTTCAACTTGACACAGAACTCAAAGTGTACACATCTAGGTGGCTTCCTATGTATTTTAAACTGACGAGCCGTGCAACCTAAACAAAATAATATCTCATGACAAGACAATGTTATTTTAAAATTTCACAATGATTAATTAAATAATAAAAACAAGCACGACTACTCTCAGAACAGGCTCTGATGTTTTTACAGTTCTCGGGGTGAACTCACAAATACATTAATGTTTGCTTTGAGTTACGAAATCTAGTATTGTTTAAGTTCATGTTAATATTTGAGTTCTATTATACATATATGTATATATGATAAAACTGTTTTGTTTTTTAGATTATAAATCATTGCATATATGTAAAATATTAAACAGCAGAGTAAGATCTAGTATAATTTCGTTCCAAATAATAATTCTGCCAGTACCTTTATTTTTCTTTCTTAACAGACCTTTTTTGATTTATTAAACACGACCTAAGAATAAAATCACATCTTTCAATTCCAATTACAAACAAAAATGTCCTATATAAGATTGTCGACAAGTCAATCCGCAGTAGTTCAGAAAAATCTCCGGCGTTAAATAATCCTAATAAAAAAGGCTAAAAAAATCTAATAACAATTTAAGTAAAATATTTTCAGCAGCATAAGTAAAATCATTTCCTTTTAATCACTAAAATGTATGTACGCGGTCGAATTGTAAGTGTTGTTGGAGTTGATTATCAAGTGACTCCAATCATCTTCTTTCAGGTGCGGACCTTGCGGTGGTGGTTGCTGTGGAGGATGCTGTGGCCCTTGCTGCCCTTGCATCACGATCTACACTTGTTGTACGAAGATCTGTTAATACAGCAGACGGGCCAGCACAGCCATGCAGCCAGCGGAGGTTTTGCTCGGACCCATTTGTTAAGTCTACTCTGTGTCGTCATGTGCAAATAAAATTCTCGAAATCCACTTAAATTTCATTTAAAACCAACGTCACTCGAGCACTGCGTCGACCGAGAACCGGACGACAATCTTGTCGTTCTTTCTTCGACCCACAGAACGCGGAACTGTCTTAATCCGACAATCGGTTCAATTGATATTTATCGCCAGGACTGAGGAAGATCCTTCAAGATTACGAACGAATTCTTCACAAGGCGTTAATGCGGCCCCACTTTTATATTTGTCCTATGTCTAAATCTGAAAAGGTGTTAAGTTTTAATTTATAATTTTGACCCAAAGAATTAAATTCCGTACGGGAACCGGAAACGTTTAAAAAAGAATATAAGGCATAAAATAATTATAAAAAATGTATAAAGCAAATTCAATTGCATGGGCTTTTGCAAACATTTTTTCAACAGGCGCTTTGAATTCTGATGCAATTACCCTATAACTATGTAACGCCTGGTACTCGCAAACTGCAATTGTAATATTATTAAAGAGATCTTTTCAAAATATCAGCATACTTACTGTGTACTCGCAGTGGAGTCATGAATAATTGTATTCCCAGAAGAAAGTTCAGCAAGGATACTGGAATTGTGTGCGAAGTTCTTTGCGATTGCTCCAGATGGCGATTGATGTATAACTACCCGTATTGTTGGTATCGGAGAGGAAAAAGGTTTCGGTCGCTGTAATACGAGAAGATACGGTACGACTACGATTTCTCTCTCAATTTTGGAACCTTTTTTATTTATTCTCTATTCAGCAGATATTGAGTCACACATAACACACACACACACTGTCGTTTCCATATGTATCCTGATGATATAAAGCTCTATTACTCTTTCTACTTCAAAAGATATTTCTTACGTTAATTCGGATTCGTCGAATTCTCTTATTCTAATTCCCACAAAAACAAAAATTTATGGCGTTGGGATCACAAGATCCAAAATATCTCGCCTGTCATTATCCATTTCCATAAATAGCCAAGCCATTGCGAACGTGTCCATGAGTATTGAAGTCTGCATATACTTTTTGACGAAAATCTTCGATTTGAAAACCAAATTTAATTATGAGGATGCTGTATATGGGCTTAGACTCTTCGCGCGGTCAAAGGACCATACACATGGTATAAAATGCTTGCATCCGATTTCGTTGGGGTATACCCCCCGAAGCCATATAACTCCATATATTGTCAAGGCGAACATACTCAACATGGAAAACAGAAGACGTTTGCATATTGCTGCCCTACTCTATGACGTCATCTTGTCCAAGGCGCCTCAGTACCTACTTGTACGTAAATTTTTAATGTAATTTTTTTTATAATTTTAATTTAGTTTGTTTTTGTTGCAACACAAGTGTGTTCGTAACATTATGCTCAGTGGCTCCTGTTTTAGGAGTTATTATTATTATAACTATAAAAGTGTCATATCAAAGTAAACTTTTTAAAACAGCTAATTTAATGTTCAAAGCTTCATTCTCTAGAACTAAAATAAACGGAAGGTTTTGCATTCATTTTAACTAAAAAACAAACAAATTCACAAAGAAAATTCGATAACATGCACTTTTGCTTTATATTTTTATCAGGCGCTATAATTTCTAAAAAACAAAAATCGTTTAAAAATTATGTTTAGCTGTAAAAAGTGGTATATCAAACCGAACTTTCTAAAACAGATAATCTTATTTATGTAGCTTTATTCTCTATAACTAAAATAAACTTAAGGTTTAAATAAATATTTTTTATGCTACTAAAAAGCAACAAATTACATGCACTTTTGCTATATATTTTTATCAGGCGCTATAATTTCTAAAGAACAAAAATCGTTTAAAAATTGTGTTTAGCTGTAAAAAGTGGTATATCAAACCGAACTTTCTAAAAAAGCTAATCTTATTTATGTAGCTTTATACTCTAGAACTAAAATAAACTTAAGGTTTAAATTAAGATTTTTCTACACTACTAAAAAGCAACAAATTACATGCACTTTTGGTATATATTTTTATCAGGCGCTATAATTTATAAAGATTAAAAATCGTAGAAAAGAACCTTAAGTTTATTTTAGTTCTTTTCTACGACTTTCGAGTCAGAAGATATAGTGAATATTGTGAAGTGAAAAACTAAAAGTGAATGCGGCTCGAAATTTAAAGCTACGACCAAAATTTTTTATTTGCGAATTCAAAAGTGCTTATACAACTGATACAACTAAAAACAAAGTTTTTGGCTATATAGTTTTTGAGTTACCAACTTTTTTCACATTTTTGGTCATAGTGATTTAGTTTACGAATACGATCTTAATATTAATGTAAGTGCACTAGAAAGCCCTTTAAATAGGCTTTCTAACGACATATCGTTTGTTATCCTACGATAACAACATCATATGAAACCAGCGTCTTCATCTATTTGCAGTCGAGCTGAAGCAGACGGAGCGTTCGAGTCCTCATCAGGGGTCAACCTTCTGGAGCACGCCTAAGCGAAATATTGTAATGTCAAAAGAACGTCTTAGTTTATATTATTTTAAATTTTCATTAAATTACGTGTAATAGTTTTTAAGATATAAGCCATAGCATCTTTTGTTAACGGTTTGGGATACACAAATAAAAATATCACATCGATAGTTAAAAGCCAAATAATACACATATATCGCCATTTGATAGATATTTTTCTTCTCATATAGAATATAGTTTTTTAATTTCATTTGGACTTAAATTAAAAAAGTTATAAGCCTTTAAATTTCTTAAAATTTTCTAAAATTAACATTACTTTTCAGCGCTTATAACAAATAATATATAATAGACTCAGTAATTATATA
The DNA here is from genome assembly GCA_963661955.1 of Leptosia nina. NCBI lineage: Eukaryota > Metazoa > Arthropoda > Insecta > Lepidoptera > Pieridae > Leptosia > Leptosia nina. Next base: position 13,265,018 of record CAVLEF010000005.1, read on the forward strand.
ATACTTATTAAAAATTTTGGTTCTTTAGCTATCGACTGAGCCCAAATACATCAAAATCCATCAACTCTAAGTATTTTTAAATAACGTTTAAACATTTTATAAGTATAAATATGTAAAGTTGCTAAAAGTTTCCAACGGTTCTTTGTTTAAAACGGTTCTAATTCAAACAAAAATGTGCCAAGAGCGATATTTTTAAAATATTTATTTAACAGCTGTACTTGAGTAAAATTTTTTAGTGAACAAACATACAAAATTATATTTCTTAAAACTTTAATATAGTATAACTTCCTTTATAATTAACTTAGATTAATAGTGCTTGGGCTCATCGTGGTCGTCATTGGACAAGCTATAGGTTAGTGCATTAAAAAAATACCCTCCCCCCACCCCGCAAAAAGAAACCCCTCACCCCCTCAAAACCGGAAACCACACCCTTAGTCCTAACAGCCCCGAGTTTGGGCTTAAACTGTTCGTCTTTAAGAGAGGAATATTTTGGCCCATCTAGTTTCCCCCTCCCCCCTCTCTTTCAATTTTTATTCCGAAATTTTTAAATTTTAATAAATTATAAGTACTTCTATAATAATTTCAGCCACAATAATTTAATTTCCCTATTGCTCGGGATACCCCCTTCCCCTCTAAAAACAACACATTTTTTCTGAGCGCCATTCGCCTCCGCACGAAAGTTCCCCCCCCCCCGCCCCATCAAATATTTTTTTACCTCACCCCCTCGGGGTCTAACTCCGGTGATTCTGGTCCTAAGTCGTCGAGATTGGGCTCAGGAGATCCGTCTCGGCACGGCGAGTCTTTTGGCTCCAATAGATTTCCTCATTTCCTCCCCCTTCCCCCTCCGAGATCGGATTCTGTGTCTGTTATCGGGAAAACAGGTTAGGTTAGGTTTTTTTTATTTTTTTTTATCCTGACTACTGGCCTACCTCCCCGACCATTAAATAATGTCGGGCCGTGGACTAAGCTGGTTATATTCCTCATTTCTTTCATTCTTTCAGTCATTCATCATCTTAAATAAGTTTTACTCTGTGTGTTTTATTTTCTTTTTACATTTCTTAAGTCCTAGGTTACAATGTTTTTATTCTAACGTTATATTTATTTACATTTTCCATATATATATGTTTACGTATAATACATCAGTTATTTGTAAATTTTATGTCTAGTATTTAATTTTAATTTTTCTATTATGTTTAAATTTTTACTATATTCCTTTCCATAGCGTTCCCTGCTCAATCTTGATATTATTTACCTTGGCAATACTCTCATGTGTTGTTTAGTGTGTGTTTTGTGAGTGTGTAGGTTTGCTCAGCAGATATTACAAAATATTTCTGGGCAAAGTGGCTTTGTGTTTTATGTTAGTGTCTTGTGTGTATGGTGAAATGTAAGTGTTGTGTGTTATGCTTGGTTTGTGTTAGTTTTTGCATTGTTTTAACTTTTCTGTCAATATTCAATAATATTGTTTAGTAAGTTGTTACAATGTGTGTGTTTCTGTGTGAGGTTGCTTAATTGTTATTCCTTTATACTAAAGGCTTTAGCAATTTATTTAATTGTGTGTGTGTGAGGTGTGTGTCTTTTAGTGTTTGTGCGTGTGTGTGTAACGAATGATTTGGTGTGTAAGTGTTATGTGTATTGTGTTCCAGCTCTTGCTATCGTGTCCCATCTTTTTCTCTCAGGGCAGTTTGGCGAGAAGAGGCCATGCCCGTCTCGGTGAGCCAGGTTTGCTCTGCTACAATTCAGGCAGGTGAGTGGCTTGCTTTGTCGCTCCATGCAGTCTTTGAAGTTGTGGCCTTTCTGGCCGCAGTGGGAGCAGAACTCCTCCTCCTCCTTACACTGCCGTCTTCCGTGCCCGTGGGCAAGGCATTTTGTGCACTGGACGAGGGGTGACTGGTCCCACACGGAGACCCTACCTTTCCTTCTCGAACCAGTGCCTTCCACAATTTAGGGGCGACCTTCAAAACAACGTAGACGGTATTGTTGTTTCTCGCTCTCCTGCGGTATCTAACCTCGGCCTTCAGATCGTCCTCCCCAAAGTGGCTGAGCAGATGTCTTTTATGTCCGCTCTTAGGTCCCGCAGGATAGGTTAGGTTAGGTTAGGTTAGGTTTGTTTTTTTTTTTTTTTTTTTTTTTTCAACTTATTGGTACATTGGTATTGGTGTTTGAGTGATATACAGATTTTAGGGGAAGAAACTTTGTGGATGCTGCTTTTGGATACAGTCTTTCCACAAAGTTCCTTTTACACTGGGTATTTACAAAATGTGGTTTCTTAGAATTAGAGTCGCTATACAAATCAAGTTTTCCTTAGTGTCTACAAGCTATACATTAACATTGTTTAACTTACATTTTATATTTATATAATTGAGAGCTTTATTATACAATCCAATTTGTGACATTAATACATAATTTTCTTATATTTATAGAAACAAAGTATTTACATATATATATAAGGTTATACAATGCTAAGTTGTTTGCTGTGAGGTTATTACAGTTAGGGATTTTAACTTTTTACAATGAGAGAAATTTACTGATTACATTTAAGTGTTATTATACAATTTCAGGTTATTTACTATATATTTAACGAATTTATCGATGGCGTCGATCGCAGCTCTGTTTAGGAGAGAGTCTTTTAGGTTGAAGGTGTCTGGTGTGGTTAGGTTAGGTTAGGTTAGGTTAGGTTTTTTTTTTTTTTTTTTTTTTTTGTCGGTCCTAATAGCCTACCATCCCCGGCAGCATTGCTCCGGGGCCGAGGAGGTGAGAGAACCTGATCATAAGAAAACGGCGCTTATGAGATACGCCAGAATTCCCAGGGTGTGTAAGTGTAGGTGTAGGATTTTTATTTATTTACAGTATTATAATTAATTTTACATTTTTACTTAAGACTTATTTGTTACTACAACTTTTTTAGAACTAACTTATGATTTACATGTTTATTCTACTTACAGTTTTCTTAGAAACTAACTTATCATTTACGTATTAATTCTATTTACAGTTTTTACTTAAGACTAATTAATGTTTAACATTTATTTATATCAGTAGAACTAAAATTTACTTTGTTTAGGTGCCATTAAACGTTTTGAGGTTATTAACGATGTTTTCAATAAGTTTTACAAATAATTCTGTTGTTTCGTTCTTCTTAATTATTTCCATAAGGAAAAGGGGATGGTGTGGGTCAATTTGGAAATTGCTACAGGAGATAATGAAATCAAGGCGAATGTTGTTAAATCGTGGACAAGAAAAAATGAGATGATCAAACGTTTGTGACTCTGCGCCGTCACAGGGGCAGAGATCGTCGGGGGTAATATTGAATCGATGAAGATAGGATTTCGTGAAGGAATGGTTGGTCAGGAATTGAGTAATGGCGAAAGAAGGTTTTATAATAGAGAGAAATGCAGATAAATTTTCAAAAGTTGGGAGGTATTTTTTAGTATGGCCGGAGGTGAGGAGCTGTTCATAAAATGCTTTTCTGGATTCTGTTAATGATTCACGTAGTTGGAGTTTTATATGAGAGATAGGGGCGCAAATGAGGTCGGGTGGTTTATGGAGGACGGCAGCGGATTTGGCAGCAATGTCAGCGGTCTCGTTGCCAGCGATTCCAATGTGAGCCCTAACCCATGCAAAACCGACGCTGATGTTACTTAGTCCAATTGTATGAATTAGTTTGAATATATTTACTGCAAAGGAATTGTAAGAGTATGGATTAGATAGCTCCTGAAGGGAAGATTTGCTATCTGAGCAAATTACATATGATCTAGCTTTTTGTGCTTTTGAGGTGATCCACTCACAAGCCTTTTGGATTGCAAGCATCTCGGCCTGGTAAACGGAGCAGGAAGGGTGGAGCTTAAATTTTTTGGTGACGTGGATTTTACATGGGTCATAGACCACGAATGCTGCGCCAACTGCGCCATCGTGTTTGCTGCCATCCGTAAAGATGTGATGCATGTACTTGCCGGCAAATGAGTCGAATTCTTCCACAGAGTTAATCTCTGTGAAGGTTATGGGGGTGCGTAGAGAAGGATGTAGGAGAGATGAAGGGGGAGCAAATTTTTCTAGAGGGATGTCCGAGGGAAGAAAAGGGGAGAGGCCAAGAAGTTTGGAGGATTCAATGGTTGCGATTGATTTAATTTTATCGGGGAGAGGGATGAGCTGAGCGAGCGATATGGAGGTGACAGTGCTTAGTGTGCGAAAACCGTGGACTATTTTGATCGCGAAGAGACGTTGGAGAGAGAGGAATTTTTTGGTTATAAATTTATATTTGAGGGAGTTGGACCAGATGTTTGTTGCATAAGAGATGATAGGGATGATGACCTGTTCGTAGATAGTGCGGATATTATCTGAATGGACGCCCCATGTGGGACGGGTGTAGAGAAGGAGCTTGTAGAACAGTTTTTTAGCTTTTTCTATGATATATGCCGAATGTTGTGTGAATTTAAATTTATTATCTATTATAACGCCGAGATATTTGAAACTGTTAACAAAAACTAGTTGAACGTTGTTCATGCTAATGCTGACCGATTCCGCCCTGCCAGTGAAACCAGTTAGTGTCGTTTTTTCGGGACCGAAGCACAGTTTAACGCTTACCCCCCAGTTGTAAATAACGTCAAGTGCAGAGTTTGTGATAGTCTTTAGTTCAGTAAGGGAATGGGAGTGTTGATAAGTAGCACGTCGTCAGCATAAGCCTGGATGTGACATCCTGCTGGGAGGCTAATGTCCAGGAGCTCGTCCATGATCAGATTCCACATCGTAGGACCACACACAGACCCCTGGACACAACCCCGGGACATGGTTTTAGTTACGGATATGTCAGAAAAGTCAAGTCCCACAGTCCTATTGTCAACGTAGCTTATTAAAATTTTATATATATTACTGGGACAGTCATAGTGTCGTAGTCGAGAAAAGACAGCAGGCCACCACGCGTTATCAAACGCAGCTTTGATGTCGAGGGAAACGGCGATAACGTGTTCCCCCGCAGCTTTTTTAGATTTAATAAAATTAAGGGCAGTCTGAATGGCCACCGAGGTGGAAGTCTGTTGTTTAAAACCAAATTGTCTAGGGTTGCTGAGTTCAAGTCGGTTTAAGTGGAAAGTAAGTCTGTCAATGATGAGTCTTTCGAGAAGTTTCCCCAAGACATTGATAAGGCCGATAGGATGATAGAAGGGAGTAATTATCTTTACTGGGTTTGGGAATAATTTTGATCACAGCATGTTTCCAGGGTCGTGGAAAATATTGCAGGGAAAGGCATCTATAATACAAGCTAGTGAGGAAATCAGGGAAAAGGGTAGCAAATTGAAGACAAATATCAGATGTTAAGTGATCAATGCCAGGGGCTTTCTTGTGATTCATATGTCTAATACCGTTGAGTATTTCAGTAGAGGTGAAGTCAGGTTCAAGAGGTGTATTAATAGGTAGTGTCATTAATGTCCTCAAAGATTTCTGAGACTCAGTGTCATCTGTCGTATCGTCAGGAAAAAAGTTGTTAATGAGGGCGTCTGCTGTGTCATGAGTTGAGGAAGTGAAGGAACCGTCGCCGAGTCGGAGTGTGGAAGGCGGTTGAGCTAGAGGTTTGGTTTTTATTATCCGGTTGGTAACTGACCAGACATCCTCTTTGGACTGTCTATTACAGAATTCCTTGAAGTGCTCGGTGGATGCAGTACAAAAGGCAGTAGAGTACTCTTTTCTTGCTTTATCTCTTTC
>CAVLEF010000006.1:0-7500 GCA_963661955.1 Leptosia nina
GGCCCTGGCCTGGCCTGGCCTGGCCTGGCCTGGCCTGGCCTGGCCTGGCCTGGCCTGGCCTGGCCTGGCCTGGCCTGGCCTGGCCTGGCCTGGCCTGGCCTGGCCTGGCCTGGCCTGGCCTGGCCTGGCCTGGCCTGGCCTGGCCTGGCCTGGCCTGGCCTGGCCTGGCCTGGCCTGGCCTGGCCTGGCCTGGCCTGGCCTGGCCTGGCCTGGCCTGGCCTGGCCTGGCCTGGCCTGGCCTGGCCTGGCCTGGCCTGGCCTGGCCTGGCCTGGCCTGGCCTGGCCTGGCCTGGCCTGGCCTGGCCTGGCCTGGCCTGGCCTGGCCTGGCCTGGCCTGGCCTGGCCTGGCCTGGCCTGGCCTGGCCTGGCCTGGCCTGGCCTGGCCTGGCCTGGCCTGGCCTGGCCTGGCCTGGCCTGGCCTGGCCTGGCCTGGCCTGGCCTGGCCTGGCCTGGCCTGGCCTGGCCTGGCCTGGCCTGGCCTGGCCTGGCCTGGCCTGGCCTGGCCTGGCCTGGCCTGGCCTGGCCTGGCCTGGCCTGGCCTGGCCTGGCCTGGCCTGGCCTGGCCTGGCCTGGCCTGGCCTGGCCCTGGCCTGGCCTGGCCTGGCCTGGCCTGGCCTGGCCTGGCCTGGCCCTGGCCTGGCCTGGCCCTGGCCTGGCCTGGCCTGGCCTGGCCTGGCCTGGCCTGGCCTGGCCTGGCCTGGCCTGGCCTGGCCTGGCCTGGCCTGGCCTGGCCTGGCCTGGCCTGGCCTGGCCTGGCCTGGCCTGGCCTGGCCTGGCCTGGCCTGGCCTGGCCTGGCCTGGCCTGGCCTGGCCTGGCCTGGCCTGGCCTGGCCTGGCCTGGCCTGGCCTGGCCTGGCCTGGCCTGGCCTGGCCTGGCCTGGCCTGGCCTAAACCTAACCTAACCTAACCTAACCTAACCTAACCTAACCTAACCTAACCTAACCTAACCTAACCTAACCTAACCTAACCTAACCTAACCTAACCTAACCTAACCTAACCTAACCTAACCTAACCCAGTCGCAGCCCATCCGCCGAGCGGAGCGCACACGTTCCGTGTCGCTCCGCACTTTTAAAAATCCGGAAAATAGTCAAAGTTTGAATATCAAAGTGAAAGTTATACCAAAGTGTAGTGTTTCGTGTTCTCTACACGGGAGTGTAATTATCTTGGACCTGGACCAAAAATTCCGGGACTTAGGACCTCATTTGGACCTTTTTAGGTTAAAAATTGACTAAGTTAAGTGGTTTCATGTGTGCGGCTCTCGATTTATCGCGGTAACCCCATGTTATTATTATGTACTTTTAAAGTGACTATGGACTTCTACATTCTGTGAAAATTTCAGATTTTTACCATGTGTTTTTACAAAGTTATGGACTTTTTTCCGAAAACCACGTGTCAGTGAAAATTGAAAATACAAGTGTCAGCAGGAAGTGTTATATATCGTTTTAACCGCCGTTCTGCGCCCTTTAAAACGATATATAGATCATGATCAGGCGACTTTTGGTTTTCGAGTTATCAAAGATTTTCGTGAAAAATTTTTTCGTCATTTCTTCGAGGGATTATATCTCGCTGGAACGATCGGTGACACCCCCTTTTGGACTTTTATTATGTTAGTGCTCAGTGCAAAGAACATTCCTGCTAATTTTCGGATTTTTCCCGTGAGTACTTTTAAAGATATTGACTTTTTACAAAAAACCACGTGGCGACAAAAGTGACATTTTTGTGCATCAGGGCTTTGTGTTATACATCGTTGGAACCGCCGTTCGACGCCCTTTTCAACGGTATATTAGACATTTTGCTCACTCAAAAATTTCTGCCAAAAATCGCTTTTTGCAGAAAATGGTCAGCCCACCTTGACTTTGAAAAATTTTTGTGAAGTGCAGTGAAGGACTATAATTATATGAACATTACTAGCTTATAGAACATTTATTCAAGTGCAATCCAGACAATTTTCATGACCCTCAGTCAAATAGTGTATTTTTAGCGAATTTTTTCCCGGAAGCGGTACAAATCCGCCATTCCCGCATAAGTTTGTAAAGCGCGGTCGCTCGAAACTAAGCGTCGGAGAGCAGTTCTGACCGAATTTTCGTTCACTCTGTGTGAAGCAATTATAAGGGCAACCAACATCTTGAGCTTTCCACCACCTCCAGAATCGAAGATTTTTGTACTTCGAGGGGAATAACTCCTGGACCCGAAGAGCTGGTCAGGTCCCGACCATGGGGGATCAGAGTAGAGGTCCTGGCGCAACGGGGACAGGTGACCCCCCCCTCCTCCCCTCCACCATTGAGGAGATATCATGTGTGGACTCCTTTCAAAACGTTCTTGGAAAATTGCTTACATGCATTATAGAAACAGTTAACGACGGTAAACACGTAACTGCTGCCAACCGAAGAAAAATCGTTGCGGCTGCCGAGGAAATCCGCTCAGCAGCCCGCATATTACCTGGCATCATTGGCGCACCACTCCAGTCGTCTTCGCAATCTCCCATCGCCTCCGATGACCTTAAAAAGGATATTATTGATGCGGTGCGAAAGGAGATGACCAGCTTTAAGCAGCAGTTCGCTGCTGCCCACCAGCCATCACCTATCATGACTCATGCCCAGGCAGTCCGTGCAACTCCTTCTCGGTCTGTAACTTTCCCGATAGCTTCCCCTCCTACCCCTCCCGTCTCCAAACCCGCCCTCATCGTATCATCGAAGAAAGAATCTTCATCTTCTTCTGACACGTTAAACTGCTGGAGGAAGAACGTGTCCTTCCGGGACACTAACTTCGCCCCGGCGGGCGTCCACTTTGTCGCGAACGGCAAGCTGCGCGTCGAGTTCGACCGTCCAGAACAGCTGGAGGTCGCTATGAGGAAGATTGGAGAGTCCAACCCCGAGATCCAGGCCGAAGTCTCTCGTAAGTTAAGACCTATGTTCATTGTCAAGGGTGTTAGCTCTGATATCTCCGCCACTGATCTTAAATATATCATCATTAATCAAAACGAAAATATCAAAGCTAACATCCGAAACGAAGCCGACATTGAGTTTAAGTTTAAACGACCCAATAGAAACTCGAACCTTTATAATGCCGTATTTGTCTCTGCTCCTTACCTTTGGCGTCATGTCGTTCAATCACTTAAGCTCAACGTCGACCATCAACGTGTTCACGTTGAAGATTTCACCCCGCTCTTACAATGTTTTAAATGCCTCAAGTTTGGTCACACCCGTAAATTCTGCAAGACCGAGGAGACCCATTGCTCCCACTGTGCTGATTCCAACCATGAATTTAAAGATTGCCCTGTCAAAAAAGACTCTCATAAGCTAACGTGTTACAACTGCAAATCATATTATAAAGATAAGAACAGTGAGAGCAAGGGGCCTCTAGATCACGGGGCAGCTTCAGATGCTTGTCCAAGGAAGCAGTTTATGGTCGGCCGAACTAAATCCAAGGTTGATTATGGATCATAGTTCTTTAAATTATAACACCCTTAGTTCTACATATATCTCTAACAGTAACAATTATAAAAATTCCATACAAATCAACCTTGGACGTAGTCGTAACGCTCTACACGAGCTTCTTACTTATATTTCAGATAGCGCACCTGAGTTTGTCTTTATTACTGAACCGTATACTAGTAACATTGACTCTTTAAAAATGACTAACTCTGACTATACACTTTATCAATTCCCTACTTCCCGTCCCACCCTTGCAGCCCTTGCTATCCGAAAAAACACTATTTCCACCCTTGGTATTTCGTCGCATTCCACCTCTAATCTTTGCATTGTTCAATGCAGAGATCGTGTCTCTAACAGAAAGATTTTTCTTATTTCTGTGTACATAGAACCTCGACATGACGTATACAATACTTTAACTAACTTAGAACAATTTATTTTATGTAATAATAACGCATCATTTCTAATCTGCGGAGATTTTAACGGCTGGCACGGTTTATGGGGTTCTAGAGCTAACAATGATAGGGGAGATCTAATCTTTGACCTTATCTGCAATAATAATTTCATTATACATAACACAGGCAACTCACCTACATTCCACACAGTCACACACCAACTTCCACGCCAATCAATCATAGATCTCACACTCACTAGTAATTGCTCACACATTCATATAAATAATTGGTCAGTTAATTCCGGTCTAATAATCAGTTCAGATCATTTTCCTATTACTTTCAAAGTTTCATTTAATAACATTGCATTAACTAAAAACAAAAAACTCTCTACATTTAGATACAACACAACCTTCATTCGTTGGAAGGACATACAGGACAAATTTGCAGATGAGGTCGGGAGGGAGCTCCCCTCCGTAGAGGCCATAAACTCCGCGAACTCACATGACCTAGATAATATTATTAACAAACTTACCTCGACTTTACAAAAGACATGCGACAAGTTACTCCCCCGGTCCCGTCATGCCCCTCCCAAAGCTCCCTTCTGGAATGAAAATCTACAGTTATTAAAAGAAAAGGTTCTTCACGCACACCACAGGTTGTGTCGATTCGTACGACGCAAACTACCCCTGAACGAGGTTATCGCTGAGAGGGATAGAGCTCGAAGAGAGTATTCGATTGCTTTCTGCGCTGCCTCTACTGAACATTTCAGAGAATTTTGCACCAGGCAAACTAAAGAGGATGTCTGGTCCGTTACTAATAGAATCATTAAAACCAAACCCCTTTCCCAACCACCCTCTACCCTCCGCCTCAGTGACGGCTCCTATACTTCTTCTACATACGACACTGCTGACGCTCTTATAAACAATTTTTTCCCCGACGACACTAATGACGTAACTGACACTCAAACCGCTATTAGGGCATTAATGAGTCAATCTATTAATACTCCCTCCGAACCTAACTTTACCTTAACTGAAATACTTAATGGACTCCGACAAATGAACAATAAAAAAGCCCCAGGAATTGACCATTTGACCTCTGACATATGTTTACAGTTTGCCACTAGCTTTCCCGAATTCATTACAGCTTTATATAACAAATGCCTCACGCTACAACATTTCCCACGTCCCTGGAAACACGCTGTAATTAAAATCATCCCTAAACCCGGCAAAGATAATTACTCCCAACTATCCTCCTTTCGCCCTATTGGACTCATTAATGTCCTCGGAAAACTACTCGAAAGACTTATAATTGACCGACTTACCTTTCACCTTAATCGACTACAACTTAGCAACCCTAGACAGTTCGGGTTTAAACAGCAGACTTCCACCTCTACAGCAATTATTACCGCTCTAGATTTAATTAGATCTAAGAAGGCTAACGGGGAGCACGTTATCGCTGTCTCCCTCGATATTAAAGCCGCGTTCGATAATGCGTGGTGGCCTGCTGTTTTTGCCCGTTTACGACACTACGACTGCCCTAGTAATATATATTATATACTCCTTAGCTATGTACAAAATAGAACAGTAGGCATTGACTTTTCCGACATATCTGCGACTAAGACTATGTCTAGGGGTTGCGTTCAGGGTTCCGTATGTGGTCCCACTATGTGGAACCTAATTATGGACGAACTACTTGACATTGACCTCCCCACTGGTTGCCACATTCAGGCCTACGCTGATGATGTCCTACTCATCACTCACTCAACATCCCTCTCCGACTTACAGACTATAACTAACAATGCACTTGACTTAATCTATAACTGGGGTTCAAACGTTAAATTACGCTTTGGCCCTGACAAGACAACCCTAACCGCGTTCACTAATAGGGCAAACTCAGTTAGCGTTATTATGAATAATGTACAGTTAGAATTTGTAAGTAGTTTTAAGTATTTAGGTATAATCATAGATAATAAGTTTAAATTCACTTTGCATTCAACGTATATCATCGAAAAAGCTAAGAAATTGTTTCATAAATTATTATTATTTACTCGGCCCACTTGGGGCATCCATTCCGACAACATACGCACTATTTACGAGCAAGTAATTATTCCTATTATCTGTTACGCCGCTAACATCTGGTCTAATTCATTAAAATATAAATTCATAGCTAAAAAATTCTTATCACTACAACGTTTATTTGCTATTAAGATAGTACATGGTTTCCGCACTCTCAGCACTATTACTTCTATTTCCTTAGCTCAACTTATCCCTCTCCCTGAAAAGATAAAGTCCGTCGCCACCATCGAAACCTCTAAACACCTTGGTTACTCCTCTTTCCTTCCCTCTGATATTCCACTAGAAAAACCTTCTCCCCCGTCGTCTCTATTACATCCGTCCCTTCGCACACCTATCACCTTCACCGAGATTAGCTCGATGGAGGAATTCTCATCCCTTAGTATAAATTATTCCTACCATATATTCACAGATGGCAGTAAACACGATGGCGTTGTTGGCGCGGCATTTGTGGCATTTGATCCATGCGAAGTTTACGTCACTAAAAAGTTTAAGTTACACCCTTCTTGTTCTGTATTTCAAGCTGAAATGCTTGCAATCCACAAAGCATGCGAGTGGATTGCCTCCAATAGTAATAACATTAACTCCTGTATCATTTTCTCAGACAGTAAATCTTCTCTACAAGAATTATCAAACCCATATTCATATAATACTTTTGCCGTTAACATCTTTCACCTCCTACATACCTTATCGTCTAGCAATATTAATGTCGGCTTCGCATGGGTCAAGGCACACATCGGCATAGCCGGCAACGAGATCGCTGACATTGCTGCGAAATCTGCTGCCTCCCTTCATAAATCACCTGACTTTGTTCACACCCCTATTTCCCACATTAAACTACTATTACGCGACTCACTTATGGACTCGAGGAAATTATTCTACGAACAACCACTTACCTCATGTCATACTAAAAAATACCTTCCGACATTTGATGACCTCTCCGCATTCCTCTCTGTTATTAAACCCTCTTTTGCCATAACTCAATTTCTTACAAATCACTCCTTCAATAAATCTTACCTTCATAGATTCAACATAACGCCCGACGATCTCTGCCCTTGTGATAGTGCTGAGAAACAAACATTTGATCATCTAATATTCTCCTGTCCACGATTTAGTAACACCCGTTTAGATTTCTATATTTCTTGTAATAATTTTAAAATTGACGCACAACAACCTTTGTTTTTAACCAAAGTAATCAAGAAATGTGAAACAACAGATTTATTCGTTAAACATATAGAAAATATTGTAAATAACCTTAAAGCATTTAATAATACCTAGGCTAATCTAATTTAAGTCAACCATTGCTATTATTAAAAATTAGTTATAAGTTAGTTTTAAGTTAATATTGTAATCTTAATAAAAAACCCTGTTTGCGAGTCTATACACCAATAAATGTACACACACACACACACACCCCGAGAATTCTGGCGTAAACCATAAGCGCCGTTTCTAAAGTCTTCGGGTTCTCTCTCCTCCTCGGCCCCGGAGCAATGCTGCCGGGGATGGTAGGCTTAGTAGGACCCAAACATTTAAAAAAAAAAACCTAACCTAACCTAACCTAACCTAACCTAACCTAACCTAACCTAACCTAACCTAACCTA